>JAJOZX010003676.1:0-22500 GCA_023014485.1 Bathynomus jamesi
GTCTTTATCTTCTCCTTCGAGCCGCGCTCTTCAGAAAACTTAATCATTAGAATCTCCCGATAAGTTACAAGAAGAATCGGGGAGAAACCTCAAAGAATTTAATAAGCCTCTCAGAATCCTCCGAGCCACTAAAGAAGAACTCGGAGAGTAGTATAGAAGAAACTACTGCAAATAACAGATCCGTTGCCGCCTCCTAACCAGAACCCCCGTCGACTTCGAACCAACCCAGGGCCATAGACGGAGGGGTTAACAGTCTGGCGACCCTGCGGCAGGATAAAAATCAAGACGACCCAAGCATATAGAAGATATTGGCATAACAGTCTGGCGAGTCTGTAGCCAAGAGTTTAACAACTGGCGACCTTTTAACCAGGATCTTCACGACTCCAGGATTCTTCCAGTCTTCCAGACCCTGGAACCAGAACCAACACCCAGTTGACCGGCGTGTCACGACTTCTAGTTCGTCACATCTACCCTTGAACCGGTACGTCACGACTCCAAGTTCTCCACGCCTAGTTTTCATCCAAGAACAAGTGGCCAGCAAGACACGGCTTCAGGACACGTCTCTAAGGATTTCGCCGTAGGAATCTTGTTAAGTACAAAACTCTTTTTTAAATAATCTCTAAAACATTTGAAAATTCAGTATTATTAACAGTTAATATTTAGTATTGAGCCAGAATTTAACACAAAACACAGTGAACACTTCAGACACCAGTGATACATTTTTTTTTAGTGAAATAGTAATTTTCACAGAAGTTAAAAGTAACAGAAGTTAAAAGTAACAGAAAGAGTTAATTTCAGAGAGATAATTTCAGAGTTAATTTCACTATTATAGTCAGTACAGAATAATTTTATTTTATGTACCAAACATAATAGTACAGTACCTTCGCGTACATTAGAGTGAAATATTGTTTACATTTTTTATTTTTGTTTGCAAATTTTTTCAAATTATTGAATTGAATTGACTTGCAAATTAAGAAAGAGAGAGTTTACAGAGAGTTTATAGAGTTATAGAGATACTTGAAAACAGTTTCAAGTCAGACAGTTTCAGAATACTTGATAGAGTTCAAGTTAGTTTCAAGATACTTGATAGAGTTCAAGTTAGTTTCAAGATACTTGATAGAGTTCAAGTTAGTTTCAAGATACTTGATAGAGTTCAAGTTAGTTTCAAGATACTTGATAGAGTTCAAGTTAGTTTCAAGATACTTGATAGAGTTCAAGTTAGTTTCAAGATACTTGATAGAGTTCAAGTTAGTTTCAAGATACTTGATAGAGTTCAAGTCAGACAGTTTCAAGTTTCAAGTCCCAAGTCATTTCCATGCAGTCAATTGAATTCAACTTTCTTTGTAGTTTAAGAGAATTTAATTTAAGAAAATGTAATTTAAGAATTTAATTCAAACTTTTTTTTTGTTGTTTAAGAGAATTTAATTCAACCTTTTTTTTGTTGTAAAAGAGAATTAAATTCAACCTGAATTGACCGGTTTGCGTCTTTAGTTTAACCTTTTTTTTTTTGTTTGTAAGAAGGAAATTGACCGATTTGTCTTTTCTTTCATGCCATTATTGCGTATATAAATATATAGTTATGTAATTTATTATTTGTAACCAAAACCGTTTTTACAAAGGTTGTAACGATTTGGATAATTATCGTAATGTATATGAGGAACATGCCGTCCCTCCGTTTTGTTTCAACTCTTTTAATTTTTGTTCTAAGTAGTGTGACAAGCAATCTTTAAAAAAAAGAAAAAAAAAAGAGCAAAGTGCTCACGAAAAGATGTAATTGTCAATTTCAGACTTATACCCCCTGCTTAGTCACTCAATTCCCCCGAATGTCGTACTCCAAACTTTGTCTTTTTATTTTATTTTATTTTAACACCCCCAACCCCAGTTGAACTGTGTCAACCAGAGAAATGGTTCAACCATGGTTAATTCCTCTTTGGTACGATGGAACATAACCTCAATTTATGTTAAGTTGTGTTTTTATATTTTAAGAATATTATGTTTAGTTCATTATAGTTTATAATTGATTTCTATTTTCAATTTTTATTTTTTTATTTTTTAATTCGATTAATACTGAGTAATTGTCGTAGTCGAATTTAATTAATTGTGTGTCAAAATTCAATTTTAAAACCGTGAGATTTACTTTCATTACTTGTAAGGTCCTCTAAGTACGTTTTTTTATTACCTTAATTCGTGTAACTGATTTAATTAAATACTTAAATACTACCTTGAACTTAAAGGATTTTATAATAATAATAATAATAATAATAAGAACAACAATAATTGACTTAAACTTAAAAGATTTTATAACCCTAAACCCATCTTAAATTATTATACATTATTTTTAAACTTTGTTCATTCAAAAACCTTCCAAATCCCTACACATACACACGCATGTATGCACACTATATATACTATATATACAAACCTTATGCTAAAATCATTCGATATCACAATAAATATTTCATTGCGCGTAAATGCTAACTATGTAATTTAATCTTAATCATTTTTGCTTTCTAATATATCTTGCTCATGCATTTATTCAGTTACTTGAACAATCCTATCGGCTAATCTGTCCCTCGAAATTGTAAGATACACACTTTGTACCTAGTACACAAAAATACACACTAGACCACAGGTCTATACATCATCCACTACGTAATTCGATTTTTACCTACACTAGTCAATAACAATTAGTTTACAGATTGTACGATTTACATTTTTCCCTTTTATCTACTATTCATTATGTAGGTAATTCTTCCCACAGAAAAAAAAAAAAATTTTGTTAAAAATTTAACAATATCATTCTTTGTCTAACTTAATTGTTTGTCTAAATTAAAGTATTAATCATTGAATTTTTTATATTTTGTAAGCAAGTGTCATGGTAAAGATTTTATTACTCTGCATTGTACCCGACCACCCGAACTCGTTCTGTATAAAACTTGTAATGTAAAGAAAAATTCGTCACTTAACTTGAATTAGTTAGGATGTTATTTTCTCAATTGTATTGTATTGTATGAATTGTGCCCTATTATATTATTGTATAAATATCATTTTTAAAGGGGAGAGCAATGTAAAAAATGAACAATGAATAATCAATGTTCATTTTCTACATAAGAACCAAAATCGCTTAACGCGAGTTTGGATAATAATTTTACTTGTAGCTTCCTATTTTTGTTCGTGTCACAACCCTACGATCTACCATATCTATGGTTTAGTCGTATCCATTTTCCATTTGTTATAGAAGTTATTATAATTAATTATGATTGTCTTGCATCTCACCCTCGACCCTAGATTATGCATACACGTTGCATATAACAGGATTGGAACCCGTAGTTGTACTTCTTAGTCATTAATACCCACTCTTTGTCTCTAATTCGTTCTTGTAAATCTTCCTAATAATGATTGGTACTATACATACAAATTCAATAATTATGACGTCACATTTTCCCGTCATTAATTTCCCTTCATCATATCTCTAGTATTCAATGTATGAAAATTCTTTAACATCATAATAAAAACTGTACACTCTATAGAAGTCATTATTTATATGTTATGTAGTATAAATATTATTATTCAACCATATTCATCCATACCGTATGTGCCCATGTACTTTGTATTATATTTCTAACATCTCAATTGTCTATTAATATGAAACACTAACAAAACAAAGTTATAGTAACTGTTTAATTATAATTAACTGTAATACTTTAATTTAATATAATGTAATGTACTTTAATGAAACTGTACTTAATGATGTAATGTACTAAATGACGTAGTCAATGTACTTTAATGAATTGTAGTTAACGATAATAAATGAATTGGTAATTATAATCATAGTTACAGTAGACCAAAATTACAATGTACTCAATGTCCGACCCGACATTATGTCGCCATAAGGAATGTAGAATCGGCGATACTGTTGTTATTTTTTTTATTATTATTTTCATTGGAATAAATTTTGATGTGCTTTCTACTTTGCCAAATAATTGATGACCTGTTGTTTTTTAAAATCTCATAATCATTTTTTTAGATTTAGCTTAATAATGAATCCTGAGTAACTTTTGCCATGTCATGTTTTGTATACATTCTTTCTTCGTTATAAAAGATGAAGTCATGTCTTGCCTAAGCATTTAATTGTAAATCTTAAACCTTTAATTTTTACTCATATGCAGATTTTAGTGTAAAGATGCATAGTTCAATTTCCACTTTTAGTTAACTTGGCAGATCATGAAAACATCAGATCTGAAAATATGCAATTTAAAGATAAAAATATGGCTTCATCTCTTCAAATATCTTGTTTATTCGTTTAAACCTTAACACAGCTAAAAATTTACTTTATTTTCAAATATTGTGCAAAAATAATGCAGCCTCTTCAACATTTAATAATGATGATGTTAGTAGAATCGGGGTATATAAACCCACCAATTTCTTCCATGTTTATTCTGATTCCAACTACGAGGCTGAGCATTACCTGTAACAGTTTAGGAGTAAAACACAGTAAGAAAAAGTCTTTATCTTCTCCTTCGAGCCGTGCTCTCTTCAGAAACTTAATCATTAGAATCTCTCGATAAGTTACAAGAAGAATCGGGGAGAAACCTCAAAGAATTTAATAAGCTCTCAGAATCCTCCGAGCCACTAAAGAAGAACTCGGAGAGTAGTATAGAAGAAACTACTGCAAATAACAGATCCGTTGCTGCCTCCTAACCAGAACCCCCGTCGACTTCGAACCAACCCAGGGCCATAGACGGAGGGGTTAACACATATACATATATATATACATATACATATATATATATACATATATACATACATATATACATATATATATATACATACATATATATATATATACATATATATATATATATACATATATATATATACATATATATATTGTTATATTTATATATATATATATACATATATATACATATATATATATACATACACATATATTATACATATATACATATATCATATATATATACATATATATACAATATATATACATATATATATATATACACATATATATATAATATATACATATATATATATATATACATATATATATAAATATATGTAAAAAGTGAACAATGAACAATTCCTACACCATCATTATATGGAATCATTGTCTTCATGCAGAATTTATGTTCGAATAGTTTTATGTTCGAATGTCCATTTTTACATAAACCAAAAATCACATAAGCGAGTTTTGGATAGAATTTCGATTTGTAATAATGACTTATGCACTATGACGTCATAAAATAACTTTATTCTCTTTACGTTTCCCACTCTGTCTCTAATTTGTTCTTGTAAATCTTCCTAATAATGATTTGTACTTTACGTGAAAATTCAATAACTATGACGTCACATTTTCCCTTCATCATATATCTAGTATCCAATGTATGAAAATTCTTTAACATCATGCTAAGGACGAAACACTCTATAGAAGTCATTATTTATATGTTATGTAGCATAAACATTATTATTGAACCATACTCATTCTTACATTCATGTTCTTTCTTGACCGCTATCCTTTATTAATTTTATTACTTATTCATTCATCTACCTATTGTCTACTTATGCCTTATCAACTTATCAATCTATGTTTACTCGTGTCAATCATGAAATGCAAAACTTTCGCAGTTCGTTCGAGAACGCGAAAAAACGTTCTCTTATTATTTTTTTCATTTTTATTTTTAATTATATGACCTCCCGAGTTGAACTCAAAAATGCTGAGTTAAGAAGTTATAAAATTCCACTCACGACGACAGAATCGAGCGCCTCCTAGATAAAACACCTCCGTTCGCTCTGATTTCAAATTCATAACATATTATAGCATATTATTTCGTAAATAAATTATCTCGTAAGTGCCATGTACGTTGTATTATATTTAAACATCTTAATTGTCTATTAATAGGAAACTGTAAAAACAAAACAAAGTTGTAGTAACTGTTTAATTGTAATTAACTGTAATTAACAATAACTTGTAATGTACTTCAGTGAAACTGTAATTAAATGTAATGATTTAATTTATAATGTAAGAATGTAGTTTAATAGAAGTGTAATTAAACAATGAGTGAATATGAATTAATTGGTAATTGTAATCCATAATTGTAATCGTAATTGTAATGAACCAAAATTAATACGTCTCAGTCATGTACTCAAAATTGTACTTATGTGCTATTACGAAATGATATCGCCTTCATAAATGAAGACGGCGAAAAAATACAAATTAGTTTTTGTTATTTTATTTTTTAATTTGAAATTTGCAATCTTTTAAAACATCTGATCATGTGTTTAAAAAGGGGGGAAATTTAACCTTCAACTGTCCTCCCCCAAAAAAGGTTTATTATACGTATATTTGTAAAAATACACTTCTTCATCAAGCCACTTCATTCCAAGGCACTTCTGCATTAGACTTCATATTAGCACCTCATTAGGAGGGGCAGAGGCCCCTTGCCTTCTTAATATTTTTAGATTCCGGCCTGAGCCATGGTCGAAAGAGGTCGAACCTCTACCCCTGTAAATTCAGAGTACCTGTATATTTTTAAGAAGTAAACCAAAGTAAAAGAATTTTTTATTTTTCCCTTCGAGCCGTGCTCTCTTCAGGAACTCAGTCAAGTCGACAAGTTATATAAAAGAAAAGTCGATAATTTTAGTATAAGAGAAAGGATCAGAGAATTATAAAAAGAGAAGAATTAATAAGCGAGAGAAAGAGACAACCCAAGCACCATAGACGATATCGGCATAACAGAGTGGCGACCCACCATTTAAGGCGACCGAAAAGAATTATAGAAAAGTATAAAGAAGAAACATCTGTTGCTTGCCTCCTAACTAGAACCCCCCGTCGAATCCGAACCGACAAAGGGCCATAAAGGGGGGGGTTAACAGTTGGCGACCCTTTACCAGGATAAGAAGACCCTTTACCAGGATAAGATGATGATTTTACGAAGAATATTTTTAAGAAGACGATTTTTAACAAGAAGATTTTTAATAAGAAGAAGATTTTTAAGAAGAAGAAGAAGATTTTCAAGAAGAGGAAGATTTTTAAGAACAAGAAGATTTTTAAGAAGAAGAAGATTTTAACAAGTGGCCACTCTTTGGCCAAGAATAGAAATTACCCTACATCAGGATAAAAAGATTTTAAGAAGATTATTTTAAGAAGAGGCCACTCTTTGGCCAAGAATAGAAATTACCCTGCATCAGGACGAGAAGATTATTTTAAGAAGAAGATTATTTTAAGAAGAGGCCACTCTTTGGCCAAGATAGAAATTACCCTGCATCAGGATAAAAAGAAGATTTTAAGAAGATTATTTTAAGAAGAGGCCACTCTTTGGCCAAGATAGAAATTACCCTGCATCAGGATAAAACCAGTTGACCGGCGTGTCACGACTTCTAGTTCGTAACATCCACCCTTGAACCGGTGCGTCACGACTCCAAGTTCTTCACGCCTAGTTTTCATCCAGGAACAAGTAGCCAGCAAGACGTCTTCAGGACACGTCTCAAGGATTTCCCCATAGAAAATTTTGTTAAGTACATTTTGTTTTCTTAAGTAATTTATAAACATTTGAAAAAGTCACTATTATTAACAGTTAATAATGAATATTAAGTCAGAATTTACAAGAAACAGTGAACATTTCAGACACCAGTGATACATTTTTTTTAGTGAAACTAATTTTCACAAAAGTTAAAAGTCACAAAAGTTAATTGTAACAGAGTTAATTGTAACAGAGAGTTAATTGTAACAGAGAGTTAATTGTAACAGAGTTAATTGTAACAGAGTTAATTGTAACAGAGTTAGTTGTAACAGAGTTAATTTCAAGAGAGTTAATTTCAAGAGAGTTAATTTCAAGAGTTATTTTCAGTTATATTCAGTATAGAATAATTTTATTTTATGTATCAAACATAATAGTATCGTACCTTCGTGTACATTAGAATGAAATATTGTTTACATTTTTTTTATTTTTTGTTTGCAAATTTTTTTCAATTACTGAATTGAATTGACTTGCAAATTAAGAGAGAGAGAGTTTACAGAGAGTTTACAGAGTTTAGAGAGAGTTTATAGATGTAGAGAGATACTTGAAGTCATTTTTTGAAGTCATTTTTGAAGTCATTTTTGAAGTCAGTTTTTCAAGTCAGAAGGTTGCACCAAGAGGGTCAACCAAAACAGAGGTTAATCGTCTCCACTTGATAAAGATCGAGTGCAGTCATTTTCCATTTTTAGTTAATTTCAAGTTAGTTTCAGAATACTTGATAAGAGGTCAAGTCAGAAGGTTGCGCCAAGATGGACAACCACCCCAGAGATTTTTATAGAAATACTTGATAGAGCTCAAGTCAGAGTTTACTTGAAGTTAGAGAGATTTATTCCAAGTCAGAGAGATTTATTTCAGGTCAGAGAGATTTATTCCGTCAGAGAGATTTATTCCAAGTCAGAGAGATTTATTCCAAGTCAGAGAGATTTATTCCAAGTCAGAGAGATTTATTCCAAGTCAGAGAGATTTATTCCAAGTCATTTTTATTTCAAGTCCCAAGTTTTCAATGCAGTCAATTGAATTCAACCTTTTTTTTGTTGTTCAAGAGAATTTAATTCAACTTTTTTTTTTGTTGTAAAAGAGAATTAAATTCAACCTGAATTGACCGGGTTGCGTCTTTGGTTTAACCTTTTCTTTGTTTGTTAGACCGAAATTCACTGATTTGTCTTTCCCTTTTCATGCATTGTTATGTATATAAATATATAGTTATGTAATTCATTAATTGTAACAAAACCGTTTTTACAAAAGTTTTTAACGAGTTTTATAATTATTTGATTATATGATGACAGAAATAGCGTAACAATTAATCGATCATGTACCTAATTTATCCTGCTCTGTACGATCGGGAAATTTACCCGTATGACCGCACATACCCTAAATTTCAGTCATTTAATTTTTAATAAAACTTCTACGCAATAAAACATGTATTTGTCTATATGCAAACAAGTCTTCAGATTAAAAAAATCAAATAATTCAAATTCTATCAACATTCAACGAAAAAGTATGATTTTTCTACTTAACAAGCAAAAATTATTAAACCTTTTTAATATTTTCTTTTATTATCTAAAAATAATTTTTAATATAAAATTTACCTGAAATTAATTGTGTCAAAATTCAATTTTAAAACCGTGAGATGTACTTTCAATTAATTGTAAGTCCTCTAAGTTCGTTTTTTTTAATTACCTTATACGTGTAACTGATTAATTATGTAAAATCTATAATCCTAATTGAATTTTATTACTTTTGACACATATTCGAATTCATTTACGTTCCATCCCTTCAGTCACTTTTGCATTAAAACTCGTATGCAAACATCATCGTTATAATCTTAATAATTTTTGCTTACTATATATAAATTCTCGTTCATGCATTTATTAAGTTGTTTTATCTATTCCTTAAAGTAAATATATATTATATATATAATCCTAAGCCACCAATGACCCCTAATGATCTAGTTCTTCACAGGATGAACAAATTACTGTCATATTCTACATACTATTGTACCGACTCACTCATCTACAGATGCTTCTTACCAATATTTATAGATACATATGCACACTGACGTACAACTTCAACTATTCAACTATAAATCCCCTTTCTCCTTTTGGACGTATCACCAACCACTACAATTTGTACCTAATACACACAAATACACACTAGACCACAGGTCTATACATCATCCATTACGTAATTCTATTTTTACCTACACTAGTCAATAAAAATTAGCTTATAGATTGTACGATTTATATTTTTCCCTTTTACCTATTCATTATGAATGTAATTTTCCCCACAGAAAAAAAAATAAATAAATAAAATTTTGCTAAAAATTTTAGAATATCATTCTTTCTCTAGCTTAATTGTTTATCTAAATTAATGTATTAATCCTATTAAATGTTTGTCTAAACTAAAGTATTAATCTTTGATTTTTTTATATTTTGTAAGCAAGTGTCATTTTAAAAATTTGGATACTCTGCATTGTACTCGACCACGCGAAATCGTTCTGTATAAAATTTGTATTGTAACTAATGGTACCCTGTTAGGATGTTATTTTCTCATTGTATTGTATTAAAGGTACCCTATTAAATTATTGTATAAATATCATTTTTAAAAGGGGAGAGTAATGTAAAAAGTGAACACTGAACAATTCCTACACCATCATTATATGGATTCATTGTCTTCATGCAGAACTTATGTTCGAATAGTTTTATGTTCGAATGTCCATTTTTACATAAGAAACCAAAAATCACATAAGCGAGTTTTGGATAGAATTTCGATTTGTAATAATGACTTATGCACTATGACGTCATAAAATAACTTTATTCTCTTTACGTTTCCCACTCTGTCTCTAATTTGTTCTTGTAAATCTTCCTAATAATGATTTGTACTTTACGTAAAAATTCAATAACTATGACGTCACATTTTCCCTTCATCATATATCTAGTATCCAATGTATGAAAATTCTTTAACATCATGCTAAGGACGAAACACTCTATAGAAGTCATTATTTATATGTTATGTAGCATAAACATTATTATTGAACCATACTCATTCTTACATTCATGTTCTTTCTTGACCGCTATCCTTTATTAATTTTATTACTTATTCATTCATCTACCTATTGTCTACTTATGCCCTATCAACTTATCAGTCTATGTTTACTCGTGTCAATCATGAAATGCAAAACTTTCGCAGTTCGTTCGAGAACGCGAAAAAACGTTCTCGTATTATTTTTTTCATTTTTATTTTTAATTATATGACCTCCCGAGTTGAACTCAAAAATGCTGAGTTAAGAAGTGATAAAATTCCACTCACGACGACAGAATCGAGCGCCTCCAAGATAAAATACCTCCGTTCGCTCTGATTTCAAATTCATAACATATTATAGCATATTATTTCGTAAATAAATTATCTCGTAAGTGCCATGTACGTTGTATTATATTTAAACATCTTAATTGTCTATTAAGAGGAAACACTGTAAAAACAAAACAAAGTTGTAGTAACTGTTTAATTGTAATTAACTGTAATTAACAATAACTTGTAATGTACTTCAGTGAAACTGTAATTAAATGTAATGATTTAATTTATAATGTAAGAATGTACTTTAATAGAAGTGTAATTAGTGAATATGAATTAATTGGTAATTGTAATCCATAATTGTAATCGTAATTGTAATGAACCAAAATTAATACGTACTCAGTCATGTACTCAAAATTGTACTTATGTGCTATTACGAAATGATATCGCCTTCATAAATGAAGACGGCGAAAAAATACAAATTAGTTTTTGTTATTTTATTTTTTAATTTGAAATTTGCAATCTTTTAAAACATCTGATCATGTGTTTAAAAAGGGGGGAAATTTAACCTTCAACTGTCCTCCCCCAAAAAATTAGGTTATATTATACGTATATTTGTAAAAATACACTTCTTCATCAAGCCACTTCATTCCAAGGCACTTCTGCATTAGACTTCATATTAGCACCTCATTAGGAGGGGGCAGAGGCCCCTTGCCTTCTTAATATTTTTAGATTCCGGCCTGAGCCATGGTCGAAAGAGGTCGAACCTCTACCCCTGTAAATTCAGAGTACCTGTATATTTTTAAGAAGTAAACCAAAGTAAAAGAATTTTTTATTTTTCCCTTCGAGCCGTGCTCTCTTCAGGAACTCAGTCAAGTCGACAAGTTATATAAAAGAAAAGTCGATAATTTTAGTATAAGAGAAAGGATCAGAGAATTATAAAAAGAGAAGAATTAATAAGCGAGAGAAAGAGACAACCCAAGCACCATAGACGATATCGGCATAACAGAGTGGCGACCCACCATTTAAGGCGACCGAAAAGAATTATAGAAAAGTATAAAGAAGAAACATCCGTTGCTTGCCTCCTAACTAGAACCCCCGTCGAATCCGAACCGACAAAGGGCCATAAAGGGGGGGTTAACATATATATACATACTATATATATATATATATATATACATATATATATATATATATATACACATATATATATATACATATATATATATATATATATACATACATATATATATATATATACACATATATATATATATATTATACACATATATATATATATATACACATATATATATATATATACACATATATATATATATACACATATATATACACACATATATATATATTACATATATATATATACACACATATATATATATATATATATATGTTAAACACAGACCGTGCATGGAACAAGGAACTCTTCTGGGAAAATTAAATCCACTATAGTCCGAATAAGTAATGGTAAATGACAAATACGGACGTGTTTCGTGCCTTGAAAAGTGGACGCTCAATGTCCCGGTTGAGGTTTAAGTTTTGGTTTGTTTGGCTAAAAATACAATAGTTACCCCCTTTTTCTTTGATTTATTCAACACGACGTGAATGCAACGAGTCTTTTACTTATATAGAGGTTCTGAGTGTAGGGATCTAGGCTTGCTTTAAACCCTAGATCCACGTCCCAAAGCTGGATCCTGTCTGCTTTGCAGATAGCTGGTGAGGGAAGCTATATTTATGGGATCCCTTTGCGAGAGACCCGTTGCCCACGTCGGGCTAAAATCATGAAAAAAGAAAAAAACTATGGTATTTGTCATTTACCATTACTTATTCGGACTATAGTGGATTTAATTTTCCCAGAAGAGTTCCTTGTTCCATGCACGGTCTGTGTTTAACATATAATGTTCTCAGGGAACCATTCTGAGTTTGTGTATATATATATATATATGTATATATATTATGTATATATATATATATATATATAATAAACAGGAACACCAGAGAAAATACAAACATCCTTCAAGGTTTAATAGTACCAACGTTTCGGAATGCACTAATTCCATCTTCAGGGCTAAAACAATACAATTCCAAATCACATACAAAATACAAATTGCTTAATAACAATTTAAAATAAACTTAAAAAATTATAAAAAGTAGCTAAGAAAATGTAAAACATAAAAACTAAAAGGTAAATAAATGTGAAGTTAAAAAGTTAAAATTATAAAAAAGTAAAAGCATTAAAACTGAAATGTAAATAAAATAAACTAGTACCTTAACCAAAACATAGCAGATCTATCGATGATTCGTCAGAATTTAGGTCTGGTTTTAGTTTTAAATAAACAGAGACTCCATAATTTTAAGCTTAAGGTCAGAGCTTCCGGCAGCAAGTACGGTGAAATTAGACTGTGAAATTGGGTGGTTATTGTTGTGCGAGTGATTATGTATGAGAGAATTAGGTGGTTTGCCAAGGGGTAAATTTGTACGGACCGATTTACCGAGATGTTCGTAAATACGAGATTTTAAATGTCTTTTAGTTTTACCTATATATGACCCCATACAGTGGTCACACTTGTATTGATAAACTATAGATGACTTAAGAAGTGTAGGAATAACATCCTTGTATTTAAATAAATGGTAAATCGATTTAGACGGGGTGAATATAATTTTTATACACAGTTGTGGGTAGAATTCCTTGAGCAATTTTAAAAGTTTGTTTCTAATGTTAAAACTTGAGGTTCCCATATAGGGCAAAGTGAAATACAGGATATCTTTGGGGACTGTAATTAAGTCTCTAGTTGTAGGGCTTATTCGTCTATTTAAGGTTCTGCCTATTGTAGTCTCCACCAGTCTAGAAGGGAAATTATTCTTGGCAAGGAGTTTTCGGATGAAATCTAGTTCATCGTGTAGTTTGAAGTAATCTGAACAGATATTGAAAGCTCTATTGGTCAGAGTGGAGATTAAATTTCGTTTGAAACCTAAAGGGATAAAGGAAGAAAAGTTCGTAGTAAGATTGGTGAATGTCGGCTTTCGGTAAACGGAAGTTTCAAAAGAGGAATTAGTTTTTATTATCTTAATGTCCAAAAAGGACAGAGAGCTATTAGATTCAACTTCTGAAGTAAATTGAATGTTAGGGTGCTTAGAATTAAGGTAATTACGAAACAAAGGGATATGGTCTGGTGATTTAAACAGGAGAAAAGTGTCATCAATATATCTTCTATAAAAAACCGGTTTAAAGTTGGAAGGACACTCATTCAACCATTTGACTTCATGATGACACAGAACGCGTTAGCTAAGGTGGGACCAAGAGGCAGACCCATTTGAACACCTTCAGTCTGTTTAAAATATTCACCGTTGAATATAAATATAAGGTCTTCCACGGAAAATTTTAGTAGTTCTTTCATTTGGCCTCTATTAAAACCCTGCACAGTATCAGTATTATTAAAAAGATTGTCAATACATATATCAATAGTTTCTGCAACAGGCACATTGGTAAATAAAGATTTTACATCGAAGCTAGCCATTGTGTAAGAATTATTATTTAATGAGGTAATTTCTCTAACGAAAGAAAAAGAATCCCGTGCTGTATACAAATTATAAGTTATAGGTGATAGTATGGGAACCAAGAATTTTGAAAGGTTATAACTAAAAGTTCCTAGAGCCGATAAAATTGGCCTGAGCGGACAATTAGGTTTGTGTATTTTAGGGAGTCCATACATAATGCCTGGGCTGGATCCAGAAACAAATAATTTGGCAAAAACCGTGTCTGAGATTATATTATTAGATTTAAGTTTTCTAAGATACCTATTAATTTTATCTTCCTGTTTTAAAATTAAAGCAAAAATGTCACCAGTTACTTTAGTAAATCTAGTTGCATCATTTAAAATATCTAACATTTTATCGACATAAACATTCCTGTCCAAAAGAACAACGCCATTGCCTTTGTCTGGTCTTGTAACCACCAATGACTTGTCCAAAGACAGATTTCTTAGACTTTGAAACTCTTCCACCTCCATATTAGATCTAGTGCCATAAGGGTTAAAAGCATAAAATGAAGTAAAAGCTAAATTACGTAAATTATTAGATAAAAAGTTAAAACCTTTACTATGTGGGTCAAAGAATGAATGTTTAAAAAGGTCCTTAAAAAATAACTCAAAGTTGAGGAAATAATTGTAAAAATTAAGTTTCTTTGGAGTAAGAGAGAATTTCAGGCCTTTACAAAGGGCAGATTTTTGAATATCAATGAGAACTTTGGAAGAATAATTAAAGATGAGATCATTAGCTGCTAGATTATTACTCGTATTATATCCTAATTTTTGGAGTTTCCTGTTCTGAACAAAACTCACCCTTGCAATACATTTCAAATTGCCCGTCTGAATGACGTTCAAAAGATGTGTTGAATCTATACCAGACACCAGAGACTTAAAATCACAAGTAGACCGATTAAGATCCCGATTACATTCATTACTGAGCCTTTTCTTAAATTTAATTTCTGCATCTAGTAATTGTTTTTGACAGTTCCTATAGGTTTCACTTTTTTGTAAATGAAAGTTACTAAGTTTGAACCTCAAAAAGCCAGGAATCAAACCCTGGTTTCTGCAGCAAGTAAGGAACCGCAAATCACACTGAAGTTTTCTAGCCTTGTAGTCAAGTTTTTCAAGTCTTCTATACATGTGCAATGCTGGTCTTCCATAGCGTTTTAATAGAGGCCAAATGAAAGAACTACTAAAATTTTCCGTGGAAGACCTTATATTTATATTCAACGGTGAATATTTTAAACAGACTGAAGGTGTTCAAATGGGTCTGCCTCTTGGTCCCACCTTAGCTAACGCGTTTCTGTGTTATCATGAAGTCAAATGGTTGAATGAGTGTCCTTCCAACTTTAAACTGGTTTTTTATAGAAGATATATTGATGACACTTTTCTCCTGTTTAAATCACCAGACCATATCCCTTTGTTTCGTAATTACCTTAATTCTAAGCACCCTAACATTCAATTTACTTCAGAAGTTGAATCTAATAGCTCTCTGTCCTTTTTGGACATTAAGATAATAAAAACTAATTCCTCTTTTGAAACTTCCGTTTACCGAAAGCCGACATTCACCAATCTTACTACGAACTTTTCTTCCTTTATCCCTTTAGGTTTCAAACGAAATTTAATCTCCACTCTGACCAATAGAGCTTTCAATATCTGTTCAGATTACTTCAAACTACACGATGAACTAGATTTCATCCGAAAACTCCTTGCCAAGAATAATTTCCCTTCTAGACTGGTGGAGACTACAATAGGCAGAACCTTAAATAGACTAATAAGCCCTACAACTAGAGACTTAATTACAGTCCCCAAAGATATCCTGTATTTCACTTTGCCCTATATGGGAACCTCAAGTTTTAACATTAGAAACAAACTTTTAAAATTGCTCAAGGAATTCTACCCACAACTGTGTATAAAAATTATATTCACCCCGTCTAAATCGATTTACCATTTATTTAAATACAAGGATGTTATTCCTACACTTCTTAAGTCATCTATAGTTTATCAATACAAGTGTGACCACTGTATGGGGTCATATATAGGTAAAACTAAAAGACATTTAAAATCTCGTATTTACGAACATCTCGGTAAATCGGTCCGTACAAATTTACCCCTTGGCAAACCACCTAATTCTCTCATACGTAATCACTCGCACAACAATAACCACCCAATTTCACAGTCTAATTTCACCGTACTTGCTGCCGGAAGCTCTGACCTTAAGCTTAAAATTATGGAGTCTCTGTTTATTTATAAACTAAAACCAGACCTAAATTCTGACGAATCATCGATAGATCTGCTATGTTTTGGTCAAGGTACTAGTTTATTTTATTTACATTTCAGTTTTAATGCTTTTACTTTTTTATAATTTTAACTTTTTAACTTCACATTTATTTACCTTTTAGTTTTAATGTTTTATATTTTCTTAGCTACTTTTTATAATTTTTTAAGTTTATTTTAAATTGTTATTAAGCAATTTGTATTTTGTATGTGATTTGGAATTTTATTGTTTTAGCCCTGAAGATGGAATTAGTGCATTCCGAAACGTTGGTACTATTAAACCTTGAAGGATGTTTGTATTTTCTCTGGTGTTCCTGTTTATTATTAAACTGCGTTTTCCGCGCCACCAATCAATAGCCGATATATATATATATATATATATATATATATATATATATATATATATATATATATATATATATATATATACATATATATATGTTAACCCCCCCCTTTATGGCCCTGAGTCGGTTCGGATTCGACGGGGGGGTTCTGGTTCGGAGGCTGCAACGGATGCTTCTTCTTTATACTTTTCTATAATTCTTTTCTCTCGCTTCATGGGGTCGACACTCTGTTAATTCTTTTCTTCCAATAATAGAAGATAGCCCAACTCGAGGGGGAAAATAAAAACTTTCTCTTACTTTCGTTTACTTCTTAAAAATTACAGGTATTGCTCTGAATTTACAAGGGTAGAGGTTCGACCTCTTTCGACCATGGCTCAGGCCGGAATCTAAAAATATATTAAGGAGGCAAGGGGCCTCTGCCCCCCTCCTAATGAGGTGCTAATCTGAAGTACAACGATGAAGTGCTAATCAGAAGTCTAATGCAGAAGTGCAATAAATGAAGTGGTCCTAATTTTACAAGTACATGCATAATATAGCTTAAATGTTTTGGGGGAGAACAGTTGAAGGTTAAATTTCCCCCCTTTTTAAACACATGATTTCAACTAAAAAGAATAAAAAATATAAAAATAAAAAAGAACAGTAGTATCGCTGATTCTACATTTATGGAAGCGATATCATTTCGTAATAGTACAAATTTAGTACATGACTGAGTACGTATTAATTTTGGTTCATTACAATTACGATTACAATTACTAATTAATTCATATTCACTTATTATTGTTTTAATTACAATTCCATTAAAGTACATTCTTACATGATAAATTAAATCATTACATTTAATTACAGTTTCACTGAAGTACATTAAAAGTTATTGTTAATTTAAAGTATTACAGTTAATTACAATTAAACAGTTACTATAACTTTGTCTTGTTTTTACAGTGTTTCATATTAATAGACAATTAAGATGTTAGAAATATAATACAAAGTACATGGCACTTACGAGATAATTTATTTTACGAAATAATATGCTATAATGTTATAAATTCGAATCAGAGCGAAAGGAGACCTTTTTTATCTTAGAAGCGTTCAAATTCTGCTGTGATGAGCGGAATTTTTGATAATAACTTACTAAGCATTTATTCGAGTTCATCTCGGGAGGTCAATATAATTAAAAATAAAAATGAAAAAAAAATACGAGAACGTTTTTTCGCGTTCTCGAACGAACCTAAAGTTTTGCATTTCATGATTGACACGAGTAAAGATGATTATTTAATAAAAATTACATACGATAATGGTCAAGCTAAAATATGGACGTATGGGGGCGGGGATATGGTCGAATAATAGTTATATTTATACTACATAACATAAATAATGACTTCTATAGGGTGTACAGTTTTTATTATGATGATATATAAATTTTCATACATTGAATACTAGAGATATGATGAAGGGAAATTAATGACGGGAAAATGTGACGTCATAGTTATTGAATTTGTACGTATGGAGGAATATGGTTGAATACTAATATTTCTACTACGTAACACCACAACATTATTACTAAAGAATTTACCATACATTGAATACGGAAGATGTCAAAAACTAAGAACGTGATTCAGTGTACAAAGTATGGGAAACGTAAAGAGAATAAAGTTATTTTATGACGTCATAGTGTATAAGTCATTATTAGAAAAGATGAATTAGGGAAATACAGTAATGAATAAAGAAGTACAAAATCGAAATTCTATCCAAAACTCGCTTCTGCGATTTTGGCTTCTTATGTAAAAATGGACAATGAATCCATATAATGATGGTGTAGGAATTGTTCATTGTTCACTTTTTACATTACTCTCCCCTTTTAAAAATGATATTTATACAATAATTTAGTAGGGTACCATTAATACAATACAATGAGAAAATAACATCCTAACAGGGTACCATTAGTTACAATACAAATTTTATACAGAACGATTTCGCGTGGTCGAGTACAATGCAGAGTATCTAATTTTTTAAAATGGCACTTGCTTACAAAATATAAAAAAATCAAAGATTAATACTTTAGTTTAGACAAACATTTAATAGGATTAATACATTAATTTAGACAACCAATTAAGTTAGACAAACAATGATATGGTTAAAAAAAATTTAGAACAATTTTATATATTTTTTTTTCTGCGGGGAAAATTACATTCATAATGAATAGGTAAAAGGGAAAAATATAAATCGTACAATCTATAAGCTAATTTTTATTGACTAGTGTAGGTAAAAATAGAATTACGTAATGGATGATGTATAGACCTGTGGTCTAGTGTTTTTTTTTGTGTACTAGGTATAAAGTGTGTATTTTATAAGTTCGAGAGACATTAGCTGAGAGGATTGTTAAATTAACTGTATAAATGCATGAGCAAAAATTTATTAAGATTAAATTACGCGCAATGAAATAGTTTATTGTGATATCCAATGATTTTAGCATCAGGTTTGTATATATAGTATATATAGTGTGCATGCATTTTTATTGACTGTTGTCGGTACAAATCGAATTACGTAGTGGATGATGTATAGACCTGTGGTCAAATGTGTAGGGATTTGGAAGGGTTTTTTGAATTAACAAAGTTTAAAAATGATGTATAATAATTTAAGATGGGTTTAGGGTTATATATATATATATATATATATATATATATAATATATATATATATATATATATATATATACGTTAAGGAATAGATAAAACAACTTAATAAATGCATGAACGAGGATTTATATACAGTAAGCAAAAATTATTAAGATTATAACGATGATGTTTGCATACGAGTTTTTAATGCAAAAGTGACTGAAGGGAAGGAACGTAAATGAATTCGAATATGTGTCAAAAGTAATAAAATTCAATTAGGATTATAGATTTTACATAATTAATTAGTTACAGGTATAAGGTAATTAAAAAAAACGAACTTAGAGGACTTACAATTAATGAAAGTACATCTCACGGTTTTAAAAATTGAATTTTGACACACAATTAATTTCGACAACTAAAATTCATAGCCATATACTGTAGTAGTATGTCAATTTGACTATAATTTTCGTTTGATACCTTACAAATGGTACAATAACAATTTAAGGACAGTTACTCACGATTAATTAATTATTACACAACTATTATTATCACGTATACATTACAATGATTATCAAAGTTATTACAACCTTGGTAAAAACGGTTTTGTTACAATTAATGAATTACATAACTATATATTTATATACATAACAATGCATGAAAAGGGAAAGTCAAATCAGTGAATTTCCGTCTTACAAACAAAGAAAAAAGGTTAAACCAAAGACGCAAATCGGTCAATTCAGGTTGAATTTTTAATTCTCTTTTACAACAAAAAAAAGGTTGAATTAAATTCTCTTGAACAACAAAAAAAAGGTTGAATTAAATTCTTAAATTACATTTTCTTAAATTACAAGGAAAAAGTTGAATTCAATTGACTGCATTGAAAACTAACTTGGGGCTCGAAATAAAAATGACTTGGAATAAATCTCTCTAACTTCAAATAAATCTCTCTGACTTGAAATAAATCTCTCTGACTTGAAATAAATCTCTGACTTCAAGTAAAACTCTCTGACTACAAATAAAACTGAAATCTCTGGGGCGGTTGTCCCTCTTGGATGCAACCTACTGAAACTGAAAACTGATTTGCAACTTATTTGCAAATAAAACTGACTCGAAACTACTTCGAGTATCTTTATAAATCTCTGGGGCGGTTGGCCGTCTTGGCGCAACCTTCTGACTTGACCTCTTATCAAGTATTCTGAAACTATCTGACTTGAACTCTTATCAAGTAGTCTGAACTGTAACTTGAACTCTTATCAAGTATTCTTGAAACTTAACTGTCTAACTTGAAACTGCTTCAAGTATTTCTATAAATCTCTAAACTCTCTCTAAACTCTGTAAACTCTCTCTCTCTTAATTTGCAAGTCAATTCAATTCAGTAATTGAAAAAAAATTTGCAAACAAAAAATAAAAAAAAGGTAAACAACATTTCACTCTAATGTACGGGAAGGTACATAAAAATAAAATTATTCTATACTGAATATAACAGTGAAAATAACTCTCTTGAAAATAACTCTGTTACAATTAACTTTGTTACAATTAACTTTGTTACAATTAACTCTGTTACAATTAACTCTGTTACAATTAACTCTGTTACAATTAACTCTGTGTTACAATTTCTATTTCACTAAAAAAAAATGTATCACTGGTGTCTGAAATGTTCACTGTGTTTTGTGTTAAATTCTGGCTCCATACTAAATATTAACTGTTAATAGTACTGATTTTTTTTTCAAGTGTTTATAAATTTCTTAAAAAAAAACAACTCTTACTTAACAAGATTCCTACGGCGAAATCCTTAGAGACGTGTCCTGAAGACGTCTTGCTGGCTACTTGTTCCTGGATGAAAACTAGGCGTGAAGAACTTGGAGTCGTGACACACCGGTCAAGGGTGGATGTTACGAACTAGAAGTCGTGACACGCCGGTCGACTGGTTTTATCCTGATGCAGGGTAATTTCTATCTTGGCCAAAGAGTGGCCTCTTCTTAAAATAATCTTCTTAAAATCTTCTTTTTATCCTGATGCAGGGTAATTTCTATTCTTGGCCAAAGAGTGGCCTCTTGTTAAACATCTTCTTGTTAAACATCTTGTTAAAATCTTCTGGTTAAAATCTTCTGGTTAAAATCTTCTTGTTAAACATCTTCTTGTTAAACAACATCTTGTTAAACATCTTCTTGTTAAACATCTTCTTGTTAAACATCTTCTTGTTAAACATCTTCTGGTTAAACATCTTCTTGTTAAACATCTTCTTGTTAAACATCTTCTGGTTAAAATTAGGGGTGTTAGACCCCATATCATCTTCTTATCCTGGTAAAGGGTCGCCAGACTTGTTAGAATCCTCTTCTTAAGAATCTTCTTATCCTGGTAGTAGGGTCCAGTCTTGTTATCTTCCATCTTAAAAATCTTCCTCTTCTTAAAAATCTTTTTCTTCTTCTTAAAAATCTTCTCTTTCTTAAAAATTCTTCTGTTAAAAATCTTCTTTTTAAAAATATTCTTCGTAAAATCATCATCTTATCCTGGTGAAGGGTCGCCACTTGTTAGAATCCTCTTCTTCTTCTTATCCTGGCTATAGGGTCGCCAGCTGGAAGAATCCTCTTCTTAATAATCTTCTTATCCTGGCTGGGTCTGGGGTGTCTCATATAGACGAGGCGTTCTAGTTAAGGGGCAAGGGGCCTCTGCCCCCTCCCCCGCAGCGAGGCTGCAGTCCAAAGAAGAGTCTCGTAATGAAGTTCTCTAATGAAGAAGTCCAATGGAGAAGTCTAATTGAAGTGCAATAAATGAAGTGGTCCTAATTTTATAAGTACATGCATAATATAGCTTAAATGTTTTGGGGGAGGACAGTTGAAGGTTAAATTTCCCCCCTTTTTAAACACATGATTTCAACTAAAAAGAATAAA
>JAJOZX010003676.1:27500-42500 GCA_023014485.1 Bathynomus jamesi
GACAAACCTGTAAGTGTAGCCATAAACAAAACCGGAACATTACCCCGATTTAGCAAACCAAAACTACCGAAAGGGTAGAGAAACCCCTGTACATTATATTCAGCAGCAGCAGCCACAACACCAACACCAACAGCAACAACAACAACCATATAAATCGAGGCTAATGCAGGGAACACCCCAGAAACAAGCCCCCCAAACCCAGAATACACGCCCTCCTCCACAGTGTTTTAACTGCGATAGTTTTGGGCACATGATAAGTCAATGTAATTACCCCTCGTATTGCTCCCACTGTCACGAACATGGTCATCGCCGTGGCGATCGCCAAAAGTGTGCTGATAAAGCCCCTGCAGGGTATAGACCCCACTTTCAGAAACCAAACCAACCACGTTCCCAAAACGTATCCCAAAAGTCAACCAATCCCCAGAAACCAGTCCATTCCCAGCCTCAGTCGAACTACCAACCCAATAGATCACGACCACAGGGTCAACCACACTCTTACCCCATGTATAAAACCTCAATACAACCAGCAAGGTCAACTAGTTCGGTACGTAGAAGTACCCGGGAGGAATCATTTTCCCCAGAGAACAGTTTTCAAGAACACCCTCCAGCGTATGATATTCCCGTAGAATATGACCCAGGTCCTCCCATAGAAGACCATTCGAGCCCTTTTTTAGACCCTACATTGGAGGCGGCAGTTCAACCTCCTCCCTCCTAAATTACAGTAATGAGCCCAGATACGCACACAAACTCCCCATCAGGATAATAGGTGCGGACCTCCTAGATTTAATAATAAATTGTAGCACCGATAACCAAGAATTAACTGCTCTCCTAGATACAGGAGCACACGCGACGTTAATTAAGAAACAATGTGTAGATGATTACTAGAGAGTACAAATTACAAATATGAACTTAAGGCACCATCCTGCCAACTCAGAGGAGTTACGGGCACACCCATACCCACATATGGAGAAATTGAGTTATATTTAGAAGTTGGAAACGCGGTATACCCCGCGAAATGTTGTATAGTGGACACAGTCGCCACCTTTCAGACAGACATCCTACTAGGTATGGATTTTTTTAACCGGAATCAATGGGAGATTTACCCAGCCGGAAAGTTAGTAAAGTGTCGAAATAGGACACACCATCTCCGCGAGAATGACAGACAACTTAATGCTAATAGACTTAGCTCAGTTCAGATTTCCGAAAGAAATAGGAAACCCCTTCCACTTGATAGCAGATCAAGTCAGCCGGTTGCATCCAGAGGGACAACCGCTCCAGAAATCAGACCCCAGGGTAATCAGTTCCAGTTGTTGAATCCAGTTGGATCAACACAGCCAGTTTTCAGTCAGTCAGTTTCCAGACAGTCAGTTTCCAGTCAGCCAGTTTCCAGTCAGCCAGCTTCAGTTCAGCCAATAAGGCAAATTTTAGTCGCCGAACCAGAATCAGATTCACAATTTTTCATATGCCCTACCGAGCATATAACAGTAGCACCTTATGAGAAGATTTGTTTCCTAGCAAAAGTAGTTAACAGTCAAGGAAAATTATTAGAGTCAGAGCGTACTCTGATTACAGAGAAAAGTAATTTCAAAAGAGATGTTCTTATTGCCCAAGTCCTTAGTCAGAGTCAGAATTCAGCTATCCCTGTTGTTTGTTTAAACAAAGGAAAGTCCTATAGAATTAACTTCAAATCAGAAAATAGGAACTGTTTCCACAGTAGAAGTAGATTCAGATTTCCCCATCAGTATGATAAATCGTGTTTCCAGTTCCTTAGAATTAAAGCCTTCAGTATTAAAAGAAGAATATAAGAAATGTCTGGAGCACTCCCTTCAGGAGTCACCAGCTTTACAGGATCCCAAACTAATGGAATCACTTCTCGATTTCCTGATAAGAAATAGAGATGTGATTGCCCTAAAAGGAGATCCTCTGGGCCGAACTAATTTGGTCCCTTTTGAAATCAAGTTGGAACCCAATTCCAAACCCATTTTCATTCCTCCCTATCGGGTTCCACATTCCCAGTTAGTCACTATTGAGGAACACATCAAGGACATGTTGGAGCAGGATGTCATTCAGCCTTCAGCTAGTCCCTGGTCCGCTCCCATGATTCTCGTCTCCAAAAAGGACGGAACATCTCGCCCTTGTATAGATTTTAGACGCCTGAACAACATTACCATCCCAGACCGTTTCCCGATTCCAAACATGCAGGAAACAATTCTGAACGTAGGGAAAGCGAACTTCTTTTCATCCCTCGATTTAGCATCGGGTTATTGGCAAATGGAGGTCAGTCCCGAATCTCGGGCATTGACTGCTTTCTCCACTAACCGAGGCCATTACGAATTCCAGGTTTTACCTTTCGGAGTCCGAAATGGGCCTGCTAATTTCTCTAGGTTGATGAATATAGTCCTTTCCGACCTATTAGGTGTCGAAGCTCTCGTTTATCTTGACGATATTATCGTCTACAGTTCGGACATAAAAACACACTTTCAACGCCTTCAGAATGTGCTATCACACTTGAGAAAAGCACACCTTAAACTGAAGCTTGCAAAGTGCAATTTTTTACAAGAATCCCTGGTATACCTAGGATTCCTACTCTCGTCCACAGGAATTAAACCTGATCCAGCCAAACTCGAAGCCCTGGAAAGGTACCCTGTACCCAAGACCATCGACGACGCCCGTGCATTTATTGGTTTTGTCGGATTCTATCGGAACTTTATCCCCCAATTTTCGAATATTGCTAAACCCATTACTAATTTGTTCCAGAAAAATTCGAAATTTAACTGGGAATCCGATCACCAACATGCCTTTGAAACTTTAATTAATAAACTAACCTGTCATCCCATTTTACAATATCCTGATTACACAAGACCCTTCATCATAGCCACAGATGCTTCCTCCTATGGACTAGGAGCCGTCCTGTTACAGGACGTAGACGGTGTGGAATTACCCATTGCTTATGCCAGTCAACTTCTCTCTGCACCTCAACGGAATTATTCCACTACGGACCGAGAGGCCCTAGCGGTATATTGGGCTTTGAAAAAATTCCGAAATATCGTCTATGGCTACGATGTAACCATCAAGACTGATCATAAGCCACTCACGTACCTCTTCAAGGACAAGCTACTTGAAGGACGATTGAGTAGATGGGCTCTGTTGATTCAGGACTTTGCAGCGAAAATCGTATACAAACCGGGAAAACTGCAAGTTATTCCAGACGGATTGTCGAGACTCAAGCCCGACGCCCAAGTGAATAAAATAGGAATTCTTCCTGTGTTCGACTACGAGTGTCTGCAATACTCCCAACAACAGGACCAACACACCCAAACCTTCGGGCGCGCCTGGAACAAAAGGAACCATCGAAGGTAAAAGAACAGTACAACCTCAAAGATGGGCTCGTACATTTCAGGAACGAAGATGGAAATGACCTCGTGGAGATACCAAAGGATCTCGTCGATATAGCCATTGGACTTTGTCACGACTCACCTTTGTATGGACACATGGGGCCGGATCGCACCATCAAGAGTCTTTTGGAGCGATACCACTTTCCCGAGATGAACAAAAAGGTACAAGAATACATCGCCGAATGTCCGTCGTGTTTAAAGCATAAGGGCAACGTACCATCCACAGCTCCGATGCATAAATATCCAGTATGCCAAAGGCCCTGGCAAAGAACTGGAATGGATATACTGGGACCATTTCCCAAAACATCAAAGGGAAATCAGTACATCATTGTGTTTACGGACCACTTCTCGCGTTACAGCGAAGTAGCCGCCATTCCAGACCAGACCTCGGAAACTGTGGCAAGAGCCCTAGTGGAACGCGTCATCCAAAATCATACCACTCCTTCCATCCTAATCTCGGATAACGCCCTTAGTTTCACTTCCAAACTGTTCGAGTCACTCTGTAACATGTGTAAAATTAAAAATACACACATTGTGGCATACCATCCGCAGGCAAACGGCTTAGTGGAAAGGCACAATCGAAAGATCTTGGAAGCCCTGCGCCACGTTGTCGATGCATCCTCCCGTACATGGGATGATTCCCTTCCCATGGTACAAACAGCCATCAACAATGGCTATAATGTGTCCATCGGGGACACCCCTCATTTCGTCTCTATCACTACGACAAGCGTCTACCTTTTGATTTGCCCGACCAAACCGACCCGGCAGTTCTAACATCTTCCGAAATGGCAGAAGCAAATCAGCAACTAGCTGAACGATCTTTCAAGATTTTTGACATAATCCGCTATGCCCTCGACCAACGAAACCAACAGATGGAGCAAGAGCAACATAGGCGTCATCCCCGTCAACGGACTATAATCGTCGGTATGCGATGTTATCTGAAGAGCGTGAAACCGCCAGGTGCTCATCGCAAATTATACCCAAAATGGGATGGCCCATATAGGATTATGAAAAACCTCGGAAAAAATCGTTATGAAATCCTCGACCTCCGGGATCATTCCAAACTAAAGATCATTCACGCTGACAATTTGAAGATAGCTTCCGAACAACACCTTCCCAAAAAACAGCTGCCAGGCGTTCGAGCCGCCTATCCTTCAAAAGGTCAAGATATTAACAAATCGGGCAGGGATCAAAAAACTGAAGTGGTCACCGCGGGAACCGCTACCCATGACGAAGATTGGTACCTCGTAATACCACCAGTACTCGAGGCAATCTCTGAACAAGAGGAGGCCCCAGAGCCAAGCGTCCCATCGGACCCAGACCCTGGAGAAACCCCTTCGAGAGGATCACTCAGTGGAACTCCACCATCTCCTCCAACTCCACCATCTCCTCTGTCACCACCCTCCGATTGATGATCGACGCACGGACCCTACATACCGCCCGCAAATGCATCACCCACGTGAACTAGAACCTTCACATAAGAAACGAACCCGCTCAGAATCCGAGCTCAACGGTCGACCCCCATTGCCACCAAAACGAGGCCGACCCCTTCGCCCACAAACACAAGTATCCACACAACTACCCCCAGCTCCGTATAACTTAAGGCGTAGAAATGAATAAAATTGTCCCCCTTATAATTTTCCAAATTATTTACTCTTGTAGACCTAGCATTAAAATTTCTACCGGAGTTGTTATAGAAAAACTTGCAGAAGGTAAATTTTTGAAAGGGCACGCAGACCTTTATATAAATTTGCAACCCCCTGCTAGAATTAAAATCAATCTCCTTCAGATACAAACCCAATTAAAAACGTTTGAAAGTAAAGTCCAGAATTCTTTCCAAGGAAAAGATCAGATTAGTCGCGTTCTGTTAGAAAATACCCTCGAAAATATTCAAACTACAGCACGCGCCCTATCAGAAATATTAGCCTTACCATGGATACAAACTGAAACTAAAAATTCAGAAAACTTTAACCAAAGAAGTAAAAGGGGACTGATAGATATAGGAGGGAAACTGTTCAAAGGTTTATTCGGATTAGCAACCGAAGAAGATATTAAAAGAATTGAACTTAAATTGAATCTCTTCGCGCGAAATCGACAATATAATGGACACATGTTAGAACAAACTATTAGGTCATTACACGAAAACAATCGCTTCCTCACTCCCT
Organism: Bathynomus jamesi; assembly: GCA_023014485.1. Lineage (NCBI taxonomy): Eukaryota > Metazoa > Arthropoda > Malacostraca > Isopoda > Cirolanidae > Bathynomus > Bathynomus jamesi. Next base: position 33,061 of record JAJOZX010003676.1, read on the forward strand.
TTCGGACAGATTCACATACCTTGAATCCATGTTAGCTCAATACAAAGAACACAAAAGATATCTAGAATTAATAGAGATAATGAACCTACAAGTAACCCTAATCGATAAATACTTACAACGAATAACTACGATTCATTCCAAGGTTTTGCGTGCAACCCAGCTAGCCCATGGAAAAATCACTCTTTCCACCCTAATACCATGGGAAATACTTCAGTCCTTGATTCACACCGCCCAGTCACAATTAAAATTATCACCCATATTCCCACTCAACCACACTAATTACCCTCAATTTCTAGAATACACCTGGACTGTACATGGACCACGCCCCTACACATACCTCATAATTATACCATTTTTCGATGTTCTCACTTATGACGTATATAAATTTCACCCTTTCCCAACACCCTACCAAAATAACTCTTATGTCTATCGATTGTATTTACCCACCGTACCACCTTACCTTTTCCTCACCAAAGATCTATCAGCTTATTCTATGATGTCAGATAGCGACGTCCGGCATTGCCGATTCCGGCAACCAAATAAACAACTCGTCTGCCCTCCACTCAAACAAGTTATTCTTCCAACTACTAGGTCTTGCTTTATCGATTCGTGACCGGCATGCCCCCGTATGTTCATTTAAAAAATTTAATTCCCTTAAAACCATCCAACTACGAATTGGACCAGACATCTGGGTTTCCTTCGCGAAGAGGACTGCCGCTACTCTCGAGTGTCCATCGAATTATTCCCTCATTACAATCCCTATGGTTATTCGGCTACCAATTGGTTGCTCCTTGCGCTCAAAAGCCCTCCAAATACACAACCTGTATAAGGTTACCCTTAATAACTCATACCCATTCCCGTCGCAAATTAAATTTAAACCCGTCATAGAGATCTTAAATCTCTCCATAAAACCTGTAACCATCCTACCCGAACTACATGCCCCTGAATGGAATGATCAATTGAGCCGGTTTAAAATTTCGGATGATAACCAAAATAACCTCTTACAAATACTACAACCGGTAACCTTTTTCTCAACATCTGCCGTTAGTATCATTATTGTATGTGCTATTATCCTCGGTATATTTGTGGTGAAAAGATCATTCTGGGAACAAAGAAAACCAAGTGACACGGAACATGAAACTATTTATGCACGACCAAGAGTGCGTACCCAGACCACGTGAACTAGACTTAACCACCCGACTTATGTTGTATATATAAATCTGTATTATAAAACCATAGTTATCATCTAGTTAGCATTAGTTAGGATGTTACATTATTATATTAATATCATTCTAGAGGGAAGAGCCCTGTAAAAATGAACCATAAATAATTCCCATATTCCTATATTATCTTATTCTTCATGTAATTCTTGTATTCATTTATATAGTCTCTGTATCCATTTAAGAAAAAGTATCCATTTTAAAAATTCATGTGTTATATGGTTCATGTATTTATATAATCCTGTATATTCTTATATATTTAACTTTATATAATGCCTATACTCATATGTATGTACGTGTGTGTATTCATTTTTACATAAGGACCAAAATCGCCCAACGCGAGTTTGGATAAAATTTTTGATTTGCTTTCTACTTTGCTAAATAATTGGTGACCTGTTGTTTTTTAAAATCTCATAATCATTTTTTTAGATTTCGCTTAATAAGGAATCCTGCTTAAGCTTTGCAATGTTCATATTTTGTATACATTCTTTTCGTTATAAAAGATGAGATCATGTCTTGCCTAAGCATTAAAATTGTACATCTTAAACCTTAAAATTTACTCATATGCATATTTTAGTGTAAAGATGCATAGTCCGATTTCCACTTTTAGTTAACTTGGCAGATCATGATAACATCAGATCTGAAAAGTCGCGGTTTAAGATAAAAATATGGTTTCGTCTTCAAATATTTTGTTTACTCGTTCAAGCCTTACCACAGCTAAAAATTTACTTATTTTCGAATATTGTGCAAAAATAATACAGCCTTTTTAGCATTTAATAATAATGATGTTAGCAGTTTTTGGGTATATAAACCCACTAAAAATTATCCATTGTCATTCAGAAGCTAATTCAGAGGCTGAGCACTACCTGTACATTTTAGCAGTAAATTACAGTTGAAGATAGTTTTTATCTTATCCTTCGAGCCTTGCTCTCTTCAGAAGAACTTAGTCATTAAACTTTCCGGATACGCTATAAGAAGAATCCGGAACCTTCAGCATTTTAGTAAGTCTATCAGAGTCCTCCGAGCCACTATAGAAGAACTCGGAGAGTAATATAGAAGAAAACTACTTCAAGTCACACATCCGTTGCTGCCACCTAACTAGAACCCCCGTCGACTTCGAACCACGGGCCATAGACGGAGGGGTTAACATATATATATATATTATATATATAATATATATACATTATACATATATAATAATATTAGTGATGTAGGTCACATCCGCATCCGCGGAACATCGCACATTTTTCTCGTATCCGCACCCGCATCCGCACTTTGGACTGCGGATGTCGTGCGGATGTGGACCGTTGAGATAAATGTCATTAATAAGCGGAAATTATCAAATTCTACTATATTAATAGAACTAGTTCATTGTGCGCAAAAGTGATGCAAGCGACAAGACGAGAGGCTGTTCTTGTATGAAGTTACTCTCTTGCAACCTACTTAGATCCACGTTACAAAGCTAAGTTATTTTCACCTAGACATTAGAACGAGTTAAATCATCACTTGGCAAAGCAGTTGAAGAGCTTCAATCTCTTGAATCTGTCGCTTCGCCACCCACCAAAAGAATAAAGTTTCAGTGACAGAACCAACACCTTCAACAAGCAAATCTATCACAGAATCTGTCTCTCAGTTTCTTGAGTCAAGCAGCAATGACGAGACCTACGCGATGTCAAAAGATGTAGTAAAAATGATCGAGAGCTATCACCAAGAAAAACGCTTGGCTGCATGTGACAATCCTATTAGTTGGTCGAAAAATACGCAGAATATCTATCCATACTTGAGTAAATTTGCAAGGAAACATTTAGCCTGTCCTCCAACAACGTACCAAGCGAGAGATTATTTAGCAGTGCTGGATTAATATATGATGAAAGAGAAACAGACTGGCAGCAGAAAAGGCAGAAAAATTAATGTTCCTTAAGCATAACCTTCCTATAATTAAGTTTGAACATTAAACGATGAACATCTTAGTTTACTTTATTTTAATTACTCATTTATAATATGCCTAATAAAACTTTAAACTTAATATAAATAGTTATCAAGCTAATTAAAGATCTCTTTCTATAAGGGTGGAGGTTGGGGAAAGAGGTCGGGGGGTGCATTTGAGTTGGGTTCACGTCCCGCATCCTGGTAACACAATTATGGTTTCTAATTGTGGCTGAAACTCAACAAAATATAACGAATTATTTGCAGACGAATTCACTAATTGATTTCTATATTAGTTAGATGCTTGATATTATTTTATATGTTCAGAGAAAAGTACAGCAATTATTGTACAATTAATCAATTATACTACATTATAGCTACAGCTCTCTCTATATAATAACTTATTATATACGTTAACCACAACAAATCTCGAATATATCCTAAAAAATAACGAAAATGTAGACATCCGCATCCGCAGATGTTGAAATCAAACATCCTCATCCGCATCAGCATCCGCGGATGTGAAAAAAATGACATCCGCTACATCACTAATATATATACATATATATATATATATATATATATATATATATATACATATTATATATATATATATATACATACATATATATATAAATATATATACATATATATAAATATATGTACATATATATATAAATATATATACATATAATATATAAATACAAATATATATACATATATAAATATATATATACATATATATATATATATACACATATATATATATATATATATAAATATATATAAATATATATATACATATATATATAAATATACAGTATATACAAATATCCCCCTCCCCGCGGGCGGTCTTTCTGGGGTGGATCGCCCGCGGGCTCCTGCCTCCATGTGGCGAGGGGGTCAGCCGTGGCTGGGAGCCCTGCCGGGTCCCCGCCCGGTTGCGAAGTGGACTTTTAGCATACCCTGCTATCCTACAGCCCCCTCTTCCTGTCTTCCCCTCTTTACCCTCTTCCTTGCCCCCTCTGTTTTTTCTGCTTTCTCTGTTCACTTCGCGCGCCCGTGGGCTGCCGGGCTGGTCGCTGGGGGTCTCGCTCCCATGGCCGGGGGCCGGACTAAGTTGGCTGGTAGGGTGCCCAGGCCTGGACCCTGGGGGGCCTTGGTCTTTGCTGCCGGCGGGGGAGAACTTTCGACGCTGCAAGGGCCCCTTTTGAAACGGGGGTACCTACTGGGACGAGGCACCCATCCCCCGCCGGCGTGCGCTTGGTCCCCTTGGGCCCCGGGTAATCGGTTCCCCGCGGCCCCGGGCGCGAAACAACAATAAAAATTTCTATGGAAACACTTACAAATCTAATGGACCTCGTTGACGACCCGGCTTGTGCATCTGACCTCCCTCTGACTACTCCTTTGGACCGTGGGTCTGGTTAGGGCAGTCGCAGCCCTCGCCCACCTCCTCTCCCTCTCTTCCCCAGGCTCGTGGCGCCGCTGCCCGACCCCCGCCAGTAGCGGATGGACCTGCAGTGGACCCCCCGACCCCTGGATCCCCCCATATTCCACGTCCCGATAGGGACCCACCTGCTTTTTTCGCCCTCAGGTGGAGCCCGCGGCCCCGGTCGCCTCCCGCTCCGGTCGGGCCTCATCGCCCCCTGCCCCCTCGGCCCTGGGGGACGTGGGACCCGACGTCGCCGTCCGCCTTTCTCGTCTTCTCGCCCCCTCGAAGTTCCGGTGGTGTTTGGCCAGACGGCTTCACTCGGCCTTAGGACGATGGACAAGTTCCTCGTCTTCCGCCCTCCTCCTCCAAGCCCCTCCCCACTAACCACGAACGCCTCTTTCGAGCGATCCATGGGAAGACGGGGACGGCGCGTTTTGACCTTCGGCCTCAGAGGGATGGCTCCATTTTGATAAGGTCGCGTTCCTCTCTGCCGAAACCTCCTCTCTGCTCGCTATCCCCGATGTCCTGGGCTGCGGGATCACGTGACTCCCCACCCCCGCCTCAATCAGTGCCAGGGCACGATCTACGCTGCTCGTCTTCTACCCATCCCGGTGGAGGACCTCCAGACTGACCTCGCCTCCCAGGTGTGGTGAGAATATACCGTTTTTCCCGACAGATCGCGATCCCCAGCCGTCCGTTCTCCTCCTCGCTCGCCTTCTCCTTACTTTTGACTCACTGGTGCCCCCCGTTTCGGTATTCTGGGGCTTTGGTGAGAGACGAGCATGCGAATTCTCGGTTCGGCCATACGTGCCAGATCCTACGCGCTGTTTTCAGTGCAATAGGTTTGGCCACGTGAGCAGTTCCTGCCGTCAGCCGGCCCCGTTGTGTGTCCGCTGCGGCGGCCCTCCCCACCCCTTGCCCTGTACTGCTCCGCCTTCCTGCACCAACTGTCATGGACCGCACCCTGCTTCATCCCGCTCTTGCCCGTCCTTCCTCTTTGAGAGGGAGGTTCGGGCCCTCTGTTCATCAGAATTTCTCAGCGCTCGGGAGGCGCGGGACCGGTTGCGTGGCCGCGAGGCCCGGCGTGGTACCTCGTACGCCGAGGCTCTCCGTCCCCGGCCGCCGCCGGCCCAGACCCCGTCCTCACCGGCGGTTCCCGACGCGCCTCCACTCACCGTGTCCGCTACTCCCTGTCTATCCTCTGCCGCCCAGCGGACTCCCGCCGCGGCTCCCTGTACTACCAGCGCGTCCCCACGTGCTCCCTCCGCGAACGCCGATGCTTCGTCGGCAACCCCCCCTGCCCCTTCTACGCCTCTCCACCGGCGCTTTCGGCCACCCCCATTCCGGACCGTGACCCGCCGTCGCCCATGCGGGCCGCACGACGGAGGGAAACGGGCCGCAAGCGCCGCGCCAATAGTGACCCCGAAAGGTTCGAGGCCATAGGCCTCGCATCACCTTCCTCTCCCAGACACAAACGCCCCCTTCGCCCTACCATCCCGGTGTCCCTCACCGTCCCCGCTGCGCAACCGTTATGGACGCTCCCCCCTGGGGTCCCCGACGACCCTCGTGGTGGGGGCGGAGATACATCCCTCACCGGTTCGGTCGATGGACCCACTGGAGGGGGAACTCGCCCGCCTGGTCGGCGTGGGTGGGATGAGCACGCCCCCGCGCGTGACCTACCCCACCTCTCTCCTTGACCTGCCTATGCATCCGGGTGAGGTATCCTTTTCCACTCCCCCTTGTAGTCCAGCCTCCCCTGCACCTCCGGTGAAGGGAGGGGCCTTCTGGATACCCTTCACATCCCCTTCTCTGCATCGCTCTCCCCCGGGCGTCCGGGTGACTCCTCTTCAGGAGGATTTGCCGGCGTCAGTTTCCACATCGCCCCCCCCGTCGGGGTGACCCTCGCCTTCGCCCACGTTCGGCGTCCCCCGTTGGGCCCCGGGGCTTTCCAATCCCCTTGTTAATCTCGGGCCGCCCGATCGGCCCACCCACCCCATAACCATCCGTTTCGCAGACTTTCCTACCCCTCCATATACTTCGCTCCTGCAGTGGAACATCCGCGGGTTCCTGGTAGGCCTCGAGAGTCTCTCTTCTCTCCTGGCCTCCAGGTGTCCGGCGTGTTTCTGCCTTCAGGAGACGATACTGGGCTCCCGTTCCCTCCCTCGAGTGTCCGGCTACTGCGGGCTCCCTTCCCCGCCTCTCGATGGGGCGGGTAGGGGGGGCTCCGCGGTCTTCGTGCACCGCTCCGTCCCTTTCCGCCCCCTCCCGCTCCGTACTGTCTTGCAAGCTGTGGCCGTGCGCCTTTCTTTGTGGCGTCAGCTCACGGTCTGCTCTCTTTACCTCTCCCCTAACGTACGCCCTCCACCCGATTCTCTCCGTGACCTAATTCTGCAGCTTCCCCGCCCTTTCCTGCTTCTCGGGGACTTCAACAGTCGGGACCCGGCCTGGGGGAACGTTTGCTCCACCTTTCTCTCCGGGACCCTTCTCTCCCTTATGGACGAGCTAGAGTTCACCTTTCTGAACGATGGCTCCCCAACCTGCCTCCACTCGGCCCATGACAGTTTCACCTGTATTGATCTTTCCCTGGTTTCCCTCGATATCGTGACGGAGTTCACCTGGGAGGTCCTGCCGGATTCTTCCGGCAGTGACCATTTCCCTGTGTGTCTTACCCCAACCTGTCTCCTCCCCCCCACCTCTGTCCGCCCGCGCTGGCTGTTCGCCCGAGCGAAATGGGCCTCATACACGAGGTGCACGGCGATCTCGCCGTCCATTCCTGCCTTTCCCTCCTATGAGGCCCTCGCCTTTCTCGAAAGCAAGATCCTCTCGGCTGCCACCAGTTGCATCCCCCGTACCTCAGGCTCCCCCAGGCCGCGCAGCGTCCCATGGTGGACCCCAGAGTGCTCCCGTGCCGTTCAGGAGCGGCGCCGTGCTGGCCGTCGCTTCTACCGGACCCGCCAGCCGGAGCATAAGATGGCGTTTCAGCGCCTGAAGGCAGTGGCCCGTCAGGTCTTGAAACTAGCCCGGCGTACCTCCTGGCGGAGTTACGTGTCCGGGATCTCCTCCTCGATTGTTTGGCGCAAGGTGCGTAGCTTTGAGGGGACCCGTGTCCCCCCTCGACCCCCGGTGCTTCGGGTCGGGACGACGAGTTCGTGTCCGATCCGGAGGCCGTCGCGAACGCACTCGCGGCGCACTTCGCAGCCATCTCCAGTTCCGATTCCCCCCACTCCCGCCGCGACCCACCGGAATTTCCACCTCATAGGGATGACCCCTATAATCACCTCTTCCACATGACAGAGCTTCGGGAGGCCCTCCGCCCCGACGCTCCTCCGCCCCCGGCCCCGATAATATCCCCTATGACTTGTTACGGCACCTCCACCCCTCTGCTCTCAGCTTTCTACTGGACCTTTATAACCGGATTTGGTTGGAGGGTTCATTTCCGGACCGATGGCGTGAGTCCATCGTCGTCCCCATCCCGAAGCCCGATAAAGACCCCTCACTCCCGTCGAACTATCGCCCCATTTCCCTAACATGCTGTGCCTGCAAGGTGATGGAGGCGATGGTCGCCTCGCGGCTGTCCTTTACCTTGGAGGCGATGACCAGTACCCTGCTACCCAGGCTGGTTTCCGGCGCTTCCTGTCTACCACCGACACCCTCCTTCTCCTTAGCCATGACGTGCAGGAGGCTTTCTCCCGGCGTCAATTTGTACTCGCCGTCTTTTTCGACCTCCAGAAGGCCTACGATACTACCCGGCGGAGCGCGGTCTTCGACTGCTTACGCTCCCTGGGTTTCGTAGGCTTTCTCCCTTCCTTTATTTATAACTTCTTGTCCGCCGTTCTTTCCGCGTCCGCATCGGTTCTGCCCTCTCTGACCGCTTTCCGTTGGAGGAGGGTGTCCCTCAGGGTAGTGTCCTTAGCGTCTTGTGTTTCTCCGTGATGAACACAGTCGCTACGGTCCTGCCTACATCCGTTCGTAGCTCCCTCTATGCCGATGACCTGGCTATCTATTGCTCTGGCCGCCTCCCGTCTTTGGCTGAACGTCGGCTCCAGCTAGCCATCAACGCGGTGTTCGCTGGGCGTCCTCGGTTAGCTATGCTTTCTCACCCTCTAAGTCTTCCAGTATGCTTTTCCGTCCTCGGCGCCTCCGTCTGTCGCATACCTTCGCCCTTACCCTTGCCGGCACTCCTCTTCCCCTCGTCCCATCCGTTAGATTCCTGGGTATGACCCTCGACGGATTTTTCGGTTGGGTTCCACACCTTAGGCGGTTGCGGCAAACATCTCGCCGCACCCTCTCCCTTTTGGGTCATCTGTCCCACACGACCTGGGGGCGACAGGCGTACTCTGCTGCGCCTGTACACCTCCCTGGTGCAATCCCGTGTCGACTACGGCTGTGTGGTCTACAGCTCCGCCTCCTCTCCGGCACTCCGTATGCTGGATCCTCTTCTCCACCGTGGCCTTCGCCTGGCGTCGGGTGCCTTCCGCTCGTCCCCTGTCGCTAGTCTTCAGGTGGACTGTGGACACCCCCCCCCTGCCCCTTCGCCGGGGCCTTCTCATGGCGAAGTGTTACCTTCGCATCTGCCGCCTTCCGATGTCCCTACTCTTCTCCGCGATCTCCAGGCGCTACCCCGGCCTGACACTGGCATTTCGCTGCCTCTCTGGCCGAGATTTTCTCGTCCCTGGGGATCCCCCCACCCTCTATTCTGCCGTTCTCCTTCGATCTGTCGCCCCCCTGGCGGACCACCCCTATCTGCCGTTGCCAGGCGCTCCGTGGCCTGCGTAAGGAGTCTCCTCCTGCCGTCCTCCGGTCTTCTTTTCTGGCCCATCTTCCCGTCCATTCGGACGACGTTCCCGTCTACACCGACGGCT